>CM053031.1:77201565-77218755 GCA_028564925.1 Lithobates sylvaticus
GTGAAACCCTCAGAGGTTTGTTAGAGAACCTTAGTGAACATCCAGCATCATGAAGGCCAAGGAACATACCAGACAGGTCAGGGATAAAGTTGTGGAGAAGTTTAAAGCAGGGTTAGGTTATAAAAAAAATCCCAAGCTTTGAACATCTCACGGAGCACTGTTCAATCCATCATCCGAAAATGGAGTATGGCACAACTGCAAACCTACCAAGACATGACCGTCCAATTAAACTGGCAGGCTGGGCAAGGAGAGCATTAATCAAAGAAGCAGTCAAGAGGCCCATGGGAACTCTGGAGGAGCTGCAGAGATCCACAGCTCAAGTGGGAGAATCTGTCCACAGGACAACTATTAAGCCCCATACACACGCTCGGATTATCCGAGGACCAGGTCCGTCGGATCATGTCCGTCGTACTTTGTCCGATGTTGGTGTTGCGTACACACGGTCGGACAAAGTTGTCAGAAAATCCGATCATTCTGAACGTGGTGACGTTTGTTGCCTACGACGGGACTACGTAGAGGCTAGTAGCCAATAACTTTGGTCTTGTAATGTGATCTGAGCATGCGTAGCACTTTGTCCGTCGGACAACGCTACACACGATCGGATTTGGTGTGATCGGACCGTGTTGTCAAAAAATCTATCCAGCAGGAGATAGGACTTTGTCCGTCGGACAATCCGACGTACACTGTCCGATGGTGCATACACACGGTCGGATTTTTCAACAACATTGTCCGATCGGACAGAATCCATGCGAAAATCCTACCGTGTGTATGGGGCTTTAGTCGTGCATTCCTCCAATCTGGTCTTAATGGAAGAGTGGCAAGAAGAAAGCCTTTGTTGAACGAAAGCCATAAGAAGTCCCATTTGCAGTTTGCGAGAAGCCATGTGGGGGACACAGCAAACATGTGGAAGAAGGTGCTCTGGTCAGATGAGACCAAAATTAAACTTTTTGGCCTAAAAGCAAAACGCTATGTGTGTCGGAAAACTAACACTGCACATCACCCTGAACACACCATCCCCACCGTGAAACATGGTGGTGGCAGCATCATGTTGTGGGGATGCTTTTCTTCAGCAGGGACAGGGAAGCTGGTCAGAGTTGATGGGAAGATGGATGGAGCCAAATACAGGGCAATCTTAGAAGAAAACCTGTTAGAGTCTGCAAAAGACTTCCAGCAGAACAACTACCCTAAACATACAGCCAGACCTACAATGGAATGGTTTAGATCAAAGCATATTCATGTGATAGAATGGTCCATTCAAAGTCCAGACCTAAATCCAATTGAGAATCTGTATCAAAACTTAAAAAATGCTGTTCGCAGACACTCTCCATCTAATCTGACAGAGCTTGTGCTATTTTGCAAAGAAGAATGGGCAAAAATGTCACTCTCTAAATGTTCAAAGCTGGTAGAGACATCCCCAAAAAGACTTGCAGCTTTAATTGCAGCGAAAAGGTGGTTCTACAAAGTATTGACTCAGGGGGGCTGAATACAAATGCACCCCACACTTTTCATATATTTATTTGTAAAAACATTTTGAAAACCATTTCTCATTTTCCCTCCACTTCACAACTATGTGCCACTTTGTGTTTGTCTATCACATAAAATCCAAATAAAATACATTTACCTTTTTGGTTGTAACATAACAAAATGTGAAAAAATTTAAGGGGTATGAATACTTTTTCAAGGCACTGTATATAATCGAATATCCACATGTAATCAAAGCAAGGAAAGTCACATAGTGTAAATTGGACTGTATATTTGGATATATATGCATGGTGGATGAGGAGGAGGGGGGGGGGACTGTATATATAGATGATGTATGGGGGGGATGAGAACTGTATATGTGGATGGTGTATGGGGGGGGGGTGAGGACTGTATGGATGGCTGGTGTATGGGGGGGGTGAGGACTGTATACATGGATGGTGTATGGGGGGGGGGTTGAGAACTGTATATATGGATGGTGTATGGGGGCGGTGAGGAATGTATACATGGATGGTGTATGGGGGGGTGAGAACTGTATATATGGATGGTGTATGGGGAGGTGAGGACTGTATATATGGATGGAGTATGGGGGGGGGGGGGGTGAGGACTGGATGGATGGTGTATGAGGGGAGTGAGAACTGTATGGATGGGTGCTGTATGGGGGGTGAGACTGTATATATGGATGGTGTATGAGGGGGGTGAGGACTGTATATATGGATCGAGTATGGGGGGGGGTGAGAACTGTATATATGGATGGTGTATGGGGGGGTGAGGACTGTATGGATGGATGGTGTATGAGGGGGGGTGAGGACTGGATGGATGGTGTATGAGGGGAGTGAGGACTGGATGGATGGTGTATGAGGGGAGTGAGAACTGTATAGATGGGTGCTGTATGGGGGGTGAGACTGTATATATGGATGGTGTATGAGGGGGGTGAGGACTGTATATATGGATGGAGTATGGGGGGGGTGAGAACTGTATATATGGATGGTGTATGGGGGGGGGGTGAGGACTGTATGGATGGATGGTGTATGAGGGGGGGTGAGGACTGGATGGATGGTGTATGAGGGGAGTGAGGACTGGATGGATGAGTGGTGTATGAGGGGGGTGAGGACTGTATATATGGATGGAGTATGGGGGGGGGGGGGTGAGAACTGTATATATGGATGGTGTATGGGGGGGTGAGGACTGTATGGATGGATGGTGTATGAGGGGGGGGGTGAGGACTGGATGGATGGTGTATGCGGGGAGTGAGGACTGGATGGATGGTGTATGAGGGGAGTGAGAACTGTATGGATGGGTGCTGTATGGGGGGTGAGACTGTATATATGGATGGTGTATGAGGGGGGTGAGGACTGTATATATGGATGGAGTATGGGGGGGGGTGAGAACTGTATATATGGATGGTGTATGGGGGGGGGGGGTGAGGACTGTATGGATGGATGGTGTATGAGAGGGGGTGAGGACTGGATGGATGGTGTATGAGGGGAGTGAGGACTGGATGGATGGGTGGTGTATGAGGGAGTGAGAACTGTATATATGGATGGTGTATGGGAGGGTGAGGACTATATACTGAGCAGGGCTCAAAATTTCAAGTCCTGAGCTACTAGCCAGGCCTTAAGGGTTACTCGCCACCAGTTGCCCCGCCCAACCCCTACCCTGCCCCGCCCCTAAACCCGCCCTCATAAATTATCTCATTAAATGACACCTTTAATGTTTTATGCAATTAAGTTATAAAAATATTAACAACCTTAATGTTAATGCAGCCTGTGTCCCCCCCCCCATGTGCAGCCTGTGTGTCCCCCCCATGTGCAGCCTGTGTCCCCCCCCATGTGCAGCCTGTGTCCCCCCCCCCATGTGCAGCCTGTGTCCCCCCCCATGTGCAGCCTGTGTCCCCCCCCCATGTGCAGCCTGTGTCCCCCCCTATGTGCAGCCTGTGCCCCCCCTATGTGCAGCCTGTGTCCCCCCCCCATGTGCAGCCTGTGTCCCCCCCCCCCCTATGTGCAGCCTGTGCCCCCCCCATGAGCAGCCAGTGTCCCCCCCCCATGAGCAGCCAGTGTCCCCCCCATGTGCAGCCAGTGTCCCCCCCCCATGTGCAGCCAGTGTCCCCCCCCATGTGCAGCCAGTGTCCCCCCCCCATGTGCAGCCAGTGCCCCCCCCCCACCCCATGTGCAGCCAGTGCCCCCCCCCATTTGCAGCCAGTGTCCCCCCCCATTTGCAGCCAGTGTCCCCCCCCCCCATTTGCAGCCAGTGCCCCCCCCCATTTGCAGCCAGTGTCCCCCCCCCCCCCCCATTTGCAGCCAGTGTCCCCCCCCCATTTGCAGCCAGTGTCCCCCCCCCCAATTTGCAGCCAGTGTCCCCCCCCCCATTTGCAGCCAGTGTCCCCCCCCCCACCCATTTGCAGCCAGTGTCCTCCCCCCCATTTGCAGCCAGTGTCCCCCCCATTTGCAGCCAGTGTCCCCCCCCCCAGTGTCCCCCCCCATGTGCAACCAGTGTCCCCCCCCCCCATTTGCAGCCTGTGTCTCCCCCCCCATTTGCAGCCTGTGTCCCCCATGTGCTGCCTACCTGTGGAGGAGAAGAGAGGAGAGCTGCCACTGGGAGATCACAGCAGGGAACATTCAGACTTTTGTTTCATAAGCTGTGAGTGTTCCCCCGCGGCGCGCCGTCACATAAGCCCCTCCCCTTGTCCGGGGAAGTTTGATACATGTCACCCGTCCTAGGATTGGACGGGTGATCTGTCTATCAAAGTCCCGGAAAAGGGGAGGAGCTTATGTGACGGCGCACGGCGGGGGAACACTCACAGCTTATGAAACAAAAGTCTGAATGTTCCCTGCTGTGATCTCCCAGTGGCGGCTCTCCTCTCTTCTCCTCGCCAGCCCTCAAAAATCACTCGCAAAATGCGAGTGTGCGAGTGTAATTTTTGAGGGCTGATATACTGTATATGGATGGTGTGATATATATGGACTCAGTGCGGTGCGAATCACATGTGATCTTGCACAGTGCGCTGGTGTGAACCGAGCCTTACTGTACAAGTTAGTCTCCCAGCACTATCTCTGCACAGTTCTCAAGAGAACAGCAGGTAACACCTCTATGTGCCTTCTGAAGACAGCCAGAGCCCAAAGCAATATGGAGGCTCCGCCTCCGGGTCCCATCTGCAGAACACCCGGTAACATGGAGGCCCTGCCTCCACCTCCATGTCCATTGGATGGAGGCATCGAGTGCAGGTGGAAGAAGGGGAGGGAGGAACTTTGGCCGGCAGGAGCAGAAATCACTGTGGACATGGTGGGACAGTGAGCCACTGGCGGGTTGGGTCGGTTCAGGTCGGGTGAGGCACTGTCCGGGTTATAGGTGGGCAGAGACCCAGAAACATGTCTCAAAAAATGGACAGGTGGCAACCCTAAGTCCACCCCTGCAATCCTGGAACAAAACCGGGGACAGCCTTGGGCTGGGGACAGTGTCCTCAGTCCGGGGACTGTCCCCAAAAAGCGGTGACGTCCGATCACTCTACCTTGATTTTGAAGCTTTGCTTGTGCTGAACAGAGTCCTCATTCACTAAAATGGAGCCATATACCAAGGCTTCTTTCAAATTAATGGGAGTGCAAAGTGCTTTAATTACAGCGGAAATCCGGCCAACACTTTTGGCTATATTAGGGAATAGGGATGAGCCGAACACCCCCCCGTTCGGCTCGCACCAGAACCTGCGAACGGACCTAAAGTCCGTGCGAGCTTTAGAACCCTATTAGTTATAATGGATGCGAACGTTCGAAATCAAAAGTGCTAATTTTAAAGGCTAATATGCATGTTATTGTCATAATATATCATGTATTAATGCAAATTTTTTTTTTTAAAACGGACGTTTTTTCAGGAGCAGTGATTTTAATAATGCTTAAATTGAAACAATAAAAGTGTAATATTCCTTTAAATTTCGTACCTGGGGGGTGTCTATAGTATGCATGTAAAGGGGCGCATGTTTCCTGTGCTTAGAACTGTCCCTGCAAAAAGTGTCATTTTTGCAGGAAAGAAAGCTATTTAAAATCACTCGCGGCTAATGTGAATTGACGGCTCCCGTAACACAGAGAACAGTCATTCATTGAAAGTCATTGATAAAAAAAAAGTCATTGATAAAAAAAATAAAAAAAAATAAAAAAGTGTAGGGGTCCCCCCAAATTCAATCACCAGGCCCTTCAGGTCTGGGATGGATATTAAGGGGGACCCCAGCCAAAAAAAAAATGGCGTATGGTCCCCCTCAAAATCCATACCAGACCCTTGAGGTCTGGGATGGATTTTAAGGGGAACCCTAGCCAAAAAAAAATGGCGTGGGGTCCCCCTCAAAATCCATACCAGACCCTCATCCGAGCATGCAACCTGGCAGGCCGCAGGAAAAGAGGGGGGGCGAGAGCGGCCCCCCTCCCGCCTGAACCGTACCAGGCCACATGCCCTCAACATGGGAGGATGCTTTGGGGGTCTGAGACCCCCAAAGCACCTTGTCCCCATGTTGATGAGGACAAGGGCCTCTTCCCCACAACCCTGGCCGGTGGTTGTGGGGGTCTGCGGGCGGGGGGTTATCGGAATCTGGAAGCCCCCTTTAACAAGGGGACCCCCAGATCCTGCCCCCCCTGTGTGAAATGGTAAGGGGGTACAAAAGTACCCCTACCATTTCACCAAAAAGTGTCAAAAATTGTAAAAATGACAGGAGACGGTCTTTGACAATTCCTTTATTAAAATCTTCTTTCTTCATCCTTTGGTTTCTTCATCTTCTCCTTCCGTCATCTTCTTCCATCTTCTTCTTCCTCCGATCTGCTTCTTCTTGCGCTGGTCTTCTCGTCCTTCTCGTCCGGCATCTTCTTCCATGGCGTCGGCATCTGTTCTTCTGTCGGGCCGCTCCTCGCAATGGGAGGCTCCCGCTGTGTGAGGCTTCGCTCCGTCTGACAGGTCTTTTATAACGGAGGGCACCTGGTGACCCCGCCCCCCTCTGAAAGCCATAGGGAATTCCCCATGACGTCCCCGTGCGTCAGAGGGGGCGGGGTCACCAGGTGCCCTCCGTTATAAAAGACCTGTCAGACGCAGTGAAGCCTCACACAGCGGGAGCCTCCCATTGCGAGGAGTGGCCCAAGAAGAGACACCGACACCGATGCCGACGCCATGGAAGAAGATGCCGGACGAGAAGGACGAGAAGACCAGCGCAAGAAGAAGCGGATCAGAGGAAGAAGATGATGGAAGAAGATGGAAGAAGATGTCGGAAGGAGAAGATGAAGAAACCGAAGGATGAAGAAAGGAAGACCAGAAGAAAGAAGAAAGAAGATTTTAATAAAGGAATTGTCAAAGACCGTTTCCTGTCATTTTTAAAATTTTTGACACTTTTTTGGTGAAATGGTAGGGGTACTTTTGTACCCCCTTACCATTTCACACAGGGGGGGGGGGGATCTGGGGGTCCCCTTGTTAAAGGGAGCTTCCAGATTCCGATAAGCCCCCCGCCCGCAGACCCCCACAACCACCGGCCAGGGTTGTGGGGAAGAGGCCCTTGTCCTCATCAACATGGGGACAAGGTGCTTTGGGGGTCTCAGACGCCCAAAGCATCCTCCCAATGTTGAGGGCATGTGGCCTGGTACGGTTAAGGCGGGAGGGGGGGCGCTCTCGTCCCCCCTCTTTTCCTGCGGCCTGCCAGGTTGCGTGCTCGGATGAGGGTCTGGTATGGATTTTGAGGGGGACCCCACGCCATTTTTTTTTTTGGCTGGGGTTCCCCTTAAAATCCATCCCAGACCACAAGGGTCTGGTATGGATTTTGAGGGGGGGACCCTACGCCATTTTTTATTTTTTTTTTGCTGGGGTCCCCCTTAATATCCATCCCAGACCCCCACGCTTTTTTTTTTTTTTTATCAATGAATGACAGTTCTCTGTGTTACGGGAGCCATCAATTCATTACTTGCGAGTGCTTTTAACCACTTGCCTACCAGGTACGAACACCTCCTTCCTGACCAAGCCATTTTTCAGCTTTCAGCGCTGTCGCATTTTGAATGACAATTGTGCGGTCATGCAAGGATGTACCCAAATAAAATTTTTATCATTTTTTCCCCACAGATAGAGCTTTATTTTGGTGGTATTTGATCACCTCTGCGGTTTTTTATTTCTTGCGCTATAAACAAATTAAGAGGGACAAGTTTGAAAAAACGCAATATTTTTTACTTTTTATTATAATAAATATCCATTTTTTTTTTTTTTTTTAAACAAATTTTTTCCTCAGTTTAGACCGATACGTATTCTTCTACATATTTTTGGTAAAAAAAAATCGCAATAAGCGTCTATTGATTGGTTTGCGCAAAAGTTATAGCGTCTTACAAAATAGGGGATAGATTTATAGCATTTTTATTATTATTTTTTTTTTACTAGTAATGGCGGCGATTTGCGATTTTTATCGTGACTGCGACATTGCGGCGGACACTTCGGACACTTTTGACACATTTTTGGGACCATTCACATTTATACAGCGATCCGTGCTATAAAAATGCATTGATTACTGTATAAATGTGACTGGCAGGGAAGGGGTTAACACTAGGGGGCGCTGCAGGGGTTAATATGTTCCCTATATGAGTGATTCTAACTGTGGGGGGAGGGGACTGACTGGGGGAGGGGACCGATCAGTGTCCCTATGTACAAGGGACACACCATCGGTCTCCTCTCCTCTGACAGGACGTGGATCTGTGTGTTTACACACACAGATCCACGTCCTGCTCAGTTACCGGGCAATCGCGGGTGCCTGGCGGTCATCGCGACCGCCGGGCACGCGCATCGGATCCCCAGCTACGCGGCGGGCACGCACGGGCGCCTACCGCGGCGCGCGCGCGCCCCCTAGTGGCCAAAAAGTGAGTGCCATCAAATGACGGCGGCCCGCCACAAGAGCTGCACCGTCCCGCCGTCATTTGACAGTGGGCGGTCAGCTACTAGTTAAATAGCTTTTTTCCCTGCAAAAATGACAATTTTTGCAGGGACAGTTCTAAGCACAGGAAACCTGCCCCCCTTCACAGGCAACCTATAGACACCCCCCAGATGTGATACTGCAATGCTGTACTAACAGCACGCACACACAAATCCCCAGAAATACAGCACATATTCTCAGCAGTCAGCAGCACACTGACACGCTGACACTGAAACACAATATGCGAGGCCGCCGAAATGTGATGCGAGCAGCCCAAATAGTTCTGGGCTCGCCGAACGTGCGAACGCCCGATGTTCGATTCGAACATGGGTTCGGATCAAACACCGGGCCCATCCATATTAGGGAAGGGATAGACCTGTGTCAGGTTTTTATTGCAGTCTGTATACCCATTGGGGATGTTTCCCCTGATCTCCTGTCCCTTAACACTCAAGAAGTTAGGGAGAAATATGCTCAGGAAAGTACACAGCAGTAAAAGCCTGACAGGTTTTAGTTGAAGTTCCATGTTAAGCTGAGAGCAGTCATATTACTCTATTTTGTTCTTCCCGGATTGTCCTTTAATCTCATTTTGTCTGCTAGTTCTGCAGCCATATGATATGCTTATCTGGATACATGGAACAGATATTGGAACATCTGTTTTTCTCACAAGACTTCCATTCACAACACATGCGTAAACAGCCTAATTTAAGGAAATATGACATGTTACTTTTGTAGAGCCTGAGACATTTTCATCTATAGTTTGTGGTTGTTGTGCTGACTGTTAACTGTTTACATGGTGAGTCCCAAGTTTTTGAAAATTTGGCATGAGGAATTTCTTTCAATGGTTCTCATAATGGACAATTTTTGCAATATCTACTGTAAATATTGCAAATGAATGCAAGTTAGATTGGATTATTTTTATTTGCTAATGTTCCACTTTCCATTTACCAAAAATAACTATTTAAAATGCATTAATGTATTTACATTCTAAAGGCCCATGTACCCAAAAGGGATATTTTTAATATATTGTAATATATTGCAATTTATAACAACACACAGACCCATTTTGTGTAGTCATATACATATATAATTCCAAACTATACATTGAAACAAGCAAGGCTGTATATCCTTTATACCTAGATGCATAAAGGGGCCCAAAATCTAATGAGCACCTTCAGGCTTTTACGGAGCATAAATTCGCCCTAGCAGTCCCTGTTGCCACTAACAAGGGTGCTTGGATGTGATATTTTGTGCAAGAGGCAATCCTTGTCAGCTCGAGCTCCACATGCAGGTAAATCACATTTAGGCGTGCAGGAAAGAAAGCATGCTTAGTTGAGAAAGCTCCTCATTCTCCGACAGCCAGATCCCTGGGTACAGAGCAGAGGGTGGACTAATCACTGTGTGTGACAGGATGGTAAGCTGCAATATCGCCGGGACTAGTGAGCTGCTGTTGTGGGGATTCACTATCTGCTACTAGAGAGACTGAGCCCTTTAGGAACTGACCATACAGCCATCTAGTAGCCATATTGCCATATTGCTTTCTGCAGGCTTGACCGGCTCTATTCTCATGTGCATGAATGGTACAACTGGACCTCAACGCTAGCCTGCTGAAGAGTTAGGACTAAAGACTGATCCTTTACAGCTGCTTCACAGAGACCTTTACTTATTGCTTATGCTAAAGAGGTACCTCTCAGGGGACATTGGACCATATCCTAGCTATTCTCCTAGAGTGCACTCTAGACTTGTTATAGTATTATTATTCACATTGCAGTTAATGCTTATATGCACTGTTTATTGCTGACGTCTCTGATTCATGAGTTAATCCCATTTTAGTGGTATGGAACTTTATTCTAAGTTACATTAGCATAGTGCTTATAATGTGTAGCGGACTATGTCTGAACCTACCTTCTGTGTGTTCATTTATGCTCAAACCACCATTTATTCTAACCCTTACCAATACATTGAGTTCATTTACCACTAACTTGTGTCTATTTCCTGGTATTAATTCACAGCTGATTTAAAGATATCTATACTCATGTACTTATAAGTGATTGCAGTAACTTTTATTCAACCAGATATGTCAGAGGGACTGAAGTTGTTCTTGGAGTCGAGGCGCACAACAGAGAACTCAAATTACCAAGCAGCTCCTTTAGGGGCAGTGCTACATGTAAAATTGTAATGAATATGTAAGAAAGTTCACATTTTCTACTTCTTTTCAAACAAAGTCAGATTTTCAGTTGTTAGATCACCATACATAGCTATCCCTATAATGGACAGTAACTATACACACAGCCTTGTAAATGCAATGTTCTATTGTTTGCTCACAAAGCACAGTAAACTGCTCTCCTGTCAAACTTCTTTTTCTTTCAAATATTCTTTTCATGCCTTCTGAAGCCGATTATGTCATTATTTACTGTAACGTTCCTAGTTTTTTCTTTTCTAAACACTCCCTAAAACTGACACTTGTAGAAACTTTGTCAATATTTGACACTTAGTGTACGGTGGATGGCTGTAGACACAGTTTCCGGCCAAGACGTGTACAGGTCATGTGAGTATTCCAGGTACCATGTAACTGTTGTACACATAAGGACACCAGTATGATTATAGGTGAAATTTACACTAAATGTGGTGGGATTTCTAGCCAAGTAAATTAGAATAACTAAGGCTTGGTGTCGGCGTCAACAAAGAACATCAAAATCGTTCTAAAGTCGAATAGTTTTTACCTTAAGGCTGCTTGCACACTGAGGCGATGGGCGTGCTGGTGGTAAAGCGGTGCTATATTTAGCAGCGCTTTATCGTCGTTTTAGCGGCGCTTTTCGGCCACTAGTGGGGCAGTTTTACACCCCGCTAGCGGGCGAAAAAGGGTTAAAACCGCCCGCAAAGCGCCACTGCAGCGGCGCTTTGCCGGTGGGTTTGGATCGCTGCCCCATTGTTTTCAATGGGAAGGGGCGCTTTAGGAGCGGTAAATACACAGCTCCTACAGCGCTCCAAAGATGCGGCTTGCAGGACATTTTTCAGCGTCCTGCAAGCGCCCCGCTCCAGTGTGAAAGCTCTCGGGCTTTCACACTGGAGAGACAGCAGCGGCTGTTTGAAGGCGCTTTGCAGGCGCTATTTTTAGAACTTTAGCGCCTGCAAAGCCCCTCAGTGTGAAAGGGGCCTAAAGCGGAACTTTACCCATAACAATTTGATAAAAAATAATGTTCTTTAGCAAGGAACATACATTCCACATTAATAATTATGCTACCAAAATTAGTGTGTGCTGTAAATTGTCTTCAGCATTGCTCCTGTCTCTTCTTGCTGGAGGCTGCCATTTTACTGGAGCCCAGAGCCCCTGAACAGCAGTAAATCATAAAGCAGAACTAAACCCCTTGATTTTACGGTTTCAAAAAACAGTTAATGTCCTGGAATGCCAGGATTGCAAACTGTCACATTTGCTTGTGTCCTCAACCAAACTATCAAACCATCAAATGGCCAGTGTCATCACTGATCACATGTGCAGCACCGTGGCATTTGCAGATCAAACAGAAGCAGCTTCTGTAGGGGTTAAATTCTAAAGTCGGCCTCCCGCTCACCTTACCAGGAGCCATAAGCTCCTCCTGTTGTCAGTCAAACTCCTGTGTGGAGTGAGAGGGGGTGGGGCTTACCAGTGCTGTGTGTGTCTGTGGATCCACACAGCCCAGATCGCATCCACATGGACACTCCCTTAACACACGGGCTAGCTGAGGGGGCACTCACAGAAAAGCGCTGTTGGGGGACTCCAGGAGAGGAGGTAAGGGGCCGCTCTGTGCAGTATCATTGCGCAGAGCAGGTAAGTTTGACATCGTCTTTATTTCAATAAAAAATATTAGCCTTTACAATCATTTTTTTTTTTTTGTTGTTTGTGTGTCCTTGAATCTCACAAACTGTTCCTTCATAGTTTTCATAGTCTAGTAAAACAATCTTTGTATCTGCAACTGTAATTATACTTTGAATCTGTCACTTATTTTAAATCTAAGCCACACCCAAATTGTTCAATTAAAGCACTTTCCAACATGCTCCTAGGAGACTTCTATCTTTATATGGCTAGGCGCAGTTGTATAAAGTTATTTAAACTTTATCTGCAGAGTCAACTCAGTTCTTTTCAGATGTGAGACATTTAAAGTAGAACCCCAGTTAAAGCTCATTTAGAAATGTATTGCTATTGCTGTTGATGAGATTTCCCTTCAGGTCTTGCTATGTTACTCACTGGGAAAAGAAGGGCAAGGGATTTTTCTAAAGGGTGCCCAATCGCTGACATACAAGAGCTGTTAAAGAAGAAGTAAACTTCCCTGGTTTGTTTATACCTATAGGTAAGCCTATAATAAGGCTTACCTATAGGTACTGTAAATATCTCCTAAACTTGCAGCGTTTAGGAGATATTTACTGTATACGCCGCAGATGACGTCATTGGAACGGCCGCCAATGCCGCTTCTTCAAAGCCGTGTACTGTGACCGGCGGCCCCTCGGGCGCAGATGGCTGTGGACTGTAGCTATGATATGGTATAGTTCTATTACAACTAGAATGTATTGATTTTGATCATTTTCACTCTAACACCATTGTTTAACCACTTCAGCCCCGGAAGATTTGGCTGCTTAATGACCAGGCCATTTTTTTGCGGTTCGGCACTGCGTCGTTTTAATTGACAATTGTGCGGTCGTGCGACGCTGTACACAAACAAAATTGATGTCCGTTTTTTCCCACAAATAGAGATTTCTTTTGGTGGTATTTGATCACCTCTGCAGTTTTTATTTTTTTGCGCTATAAACAAAAGAAGAGCGACAATATTGAAAAAAACACAATGGGGTTTATTTACTAAAGGCAAATCCACTTTGCACTACAAGTGCACCTGGAAGTGCAGTTGCAGTAGATCTGAGGGGGACATGCAAGGAAAATAAAAAACAGCATTTTAGCTTGCACATGATTGGATGATAAAATCAGCAGAGCTTCCACTAATTTCAGATCTACCCTTAGATTTAGAGCGACTGCACTTCCAAGTGCACTTGCAGTGCAAAGTGGATTTGCCTTTCGTAAATAACCCCCAATACATTTTACTTTTTGCTATGATAAATATCCCACATTTTTTTATCAAAAAAAAAGATTTTTTTCCTCAATTTAGGCTGATATTTACTTATTTTATTTCAGGTACTTATATAGTGCCATCAATTTACGCAGTGTTTTACATATACATTGTACATTCACATCAGTCCCTACCTTCAAGGAGCTTACACTCTAAGGTCCCTAGCTCACATTAATACATATACTAGGGACACTTTAGACAGGATCCAATTAACCTACCCTCATGTCTTTGTAGTGTAGGAGGAAACAGGAGTACCCAGAGGAAACCCACACAAGCACAGGGAGAACACGCAAACTCCAGGCAGGTAGTGTCGTGGTTGGGATTTGAACCAGCAACCCTTCTTACTACTAGGTGAAAGTGCTATCCACTACACCACTGTGCCACCCAAATTTGTATTCTTCTACATATTTTTGGTAAACAAAAATCGCAATAAGCGTATATTGATTGGTTTGCGCAAGTTATAGCGTCTACAAAACAGGGGATAGATTTATGGCATTTTATTATTATTTTTTTTACTAGTAATGGCGGCGATCTGCGATATTTTTGGGGACTGCGACATTATGTCAGACACATCGGACACTTTTGACACATTTTTTAAACCATTGACAATTATACAGCGATCAGGGCTATAAAAATGCACTGATTACTGTGTAAATGTCACTGGCAGGTAAGGGGTTAACGCTAGATGGCGATCAAGGGGTTAACTGTGTTCCTTCACTGTGTGTTTCTAACTGTGGGGGGATGGGACTGTCTAGTAGGAGAGAGAGATCGGTGTTCATACTTAGTATGAACACACGATCTGTCTCCTCTCCCTGAAAGAACCGGGATATGGATGTTTAAACACCCAGATCCCGGTTCTCGCTCTTTTCATGAGCGATCATGGGAGCCCAGCGGTCATCGCGACCGCTGGTCACTCGCATCGCCTCCGTGCACACGCTGCGGGCACGTACGCACACGCCCCTAGCAGCCAAAAGGAAAAGCGAGGTAAGGTAACGTTGATTTTCCCAGTCGAGCCAACCTGCCCGCAGTAAAACTGCGGCGGCTGGTCGGCAAACGGTTAATATATACTTGTACTATTTTGTACCTCATTGTTTGCTTAAAACTTTTTTTAAATAAAAATCGTTGGAAAATAAAAATAAAAAAGTGTAGTACATAAACTCGGCTCATCTCTGGTTGCAGCACGCCCCGACCTATTCACTATCTCTAGAAAGTGTTATAAACTCAGAAAGAAATTTCTGCTCACCTCTGATTGCATCACACCTTGCTAATAGATTTCAAGGCGAGTAGGTTAAAGTTAATGTTGCTGGAACTGCTGATCAGACAAAACAAGCGAGTTTGTCAAGTGAGTTGAGTTCACGGTTGGAGAGAAAGCTTTTTATGGAAATATATGCAGACATATAACAAATGTCTAACACACATTCTTGTGCATTTTAAAATGTGAGTTAAATGTAATCTGATCAGATATAAGTAAACTGTTATACAATGTGTAGCACTAAAGAATCAACTCTATTTTAATTAGGGGAAACCCTGCCAGGAAGGATTGTGCATACCTCCCAACTGTCCCTGATTTGGAGCAATGTCCCTCTGTCCCTCTGTCCTCCTCATTTTGGTCTGATCTATATAGATGTGTATAAAATGCACTTTTTATCTATCTAAAAGGTGTTTCCCAGTGCTAAACCTTTCATCTGATTTCTAAATTGCTGCATTTGTAAATTCAAAAAGCCACTATACAAGGAATATTAGTAGTAAAAAAAGCACTTGTGGGTTTAACGAATTTTGTTTTTTTGTACAATTCTCCTTTAAGGGGGCGTGGAAATGGGTGTGTTCTATGCCTGCATACATTTGCTGATAGGTGTCCCTGATTCCCATCTCAAAAAGTTGGGAGGTATGCTTGTGGTCCTGACAAAAGTGGATTTGCTGGTCCTCCAAGATGGTGGTTGGGTAGCATTAAAAAATATATTATTATTTATTTATTTTTTATTTATAAATATAATAGGTAGTCTTGCGAGCAACTAGAATACAATCTGTGTAATATATGCAAGCAGCAAGTAACACACTCCCAATATAAATGCGCAAATAAAACTCAATACAAATAATGCTGCGCTGGTGATAATAAATGTATGCAACTACGGTCGGAATTCTCGTCGGAAAAAGCTCTGATGGTTTTCCCGTCGGAATTCCAACGGAATTTCACTCAAACTGTCTTGCCTACACACGGTCACACCAAATTCCGACGGTCAGTAACACAGCAGCATAAAACACGTTCGACAGCACTATAAAAGGGAAGTTTAATGCTTCTGAGCATGCGTCGAATTGTTTCCGAGCACGTCGGAATTTTGTGTGTCGGAATTGCATACACACGATCGAAAAATCCAATAGAAAGGTTTTCCGTCTGAAAAATTGAGAACAGGTTCTCAATCCAAAGTCCGTCAGAAATTCCGACAGAAAAAGACTGATGGGCATACACAAGGTCGGAAAATCCGTTGAAAAGCTCCCATCGGACTGTTTCCATCGGAAATTCCGACCGTGTGTACACGGCATTAGTGTCTCAATTCTCCTGTGCCAATATAAGTGCCATCATAATAACAAGTGAATAAACAATAATATAATACAATAATATAATACATTCATGTATATTTCTTCTTAGAATAATACAAATGTTATTATTTTATTATAATTGTATTATTGTTTATTTACATGTTATTATGATGGCACTCCTATTGGCACAGGAGAATCGAGACACTAAGTAGTTGCATACATTTATTAACACAAGTCCAGCATTATTTATAAAAAAAAATTGGGTTTTAGAATAAAGATTATAGAATACAGTAATACCTTGGATTACGAGTAACGCGTTTAATGAGCGTTTCGCAATATGAGCTATTATTTAAAATCAAAATATCAAAAATCTTGACTCGGTCTGCGAGCGTTTTCTCGCAAAACGAGCAGGATTCAAGCCTCTGCCGTGTGCAGTACCGCATTTGGCCAGAGGGGTGCTGGTGACACTCGGAGCCGCTCAGATGCACTCTGAGCCACTCAGAAACACTCGGCAACACTCCATTACCGAGTGTTTCCGAGCCTCTCTGAGTGTTTCCGAGTGCATCCGAGCGGTTTCCGAGTGTTTTCAAGTGTCTACCAGTGCCCCCCACCTCTGCCCACATGCGGTAATGCATACAATAGAAGTCACTGTGGAACAAATTATCTGAGTTTCCATTGACTTCTATGCAGGGCTGGTGCAAGGATTTTTGACACCCTAGGCGAAACCTAATTTTGCCGCCCCCCTTGACTCCATCCCTGACCCCACCCCCTTTTCCCTGCCCATGTAACCCCACCTTTTTAATGAAGCACCCATAAAATGCAGCCTACCAGCGCCCATCAATGCAGCCTCACCAGCGCCCACCAATGCAGCCTCACCAGCGCCCATCAATGCAGCCTCACCAGCGCCCATCAATGCAGCCTCACCAGCGCCCATTACATTTAGCCTCACCAGGACCCATCAAATGCAGCCTCACCAGCGCCTATCAAATGCAGCCAGTCGGGACACAGACACAGTCCTTCATCGCCGATGCGCCTCTGACACTATCTGTGAACAGAGGGGCGGCTGCCTGCTGATGCTGAGACTTAGTTGCTTGCTGCAGAGAGAAGATAGTAGGAAAACCTGTGGCCTGGCGCCCCCTAGGCAGCATGGCGCCCTAGGCGGCTGCC